>OZ018324.1:96846892-96856892 GCA_963969495.1 Ceratothoa steindachneri
ATTTCCTTTTTCCCCTCAATGCTTCTGAATCTGTCTTTTTACTCACAGTAAATACTAGGTTCCCTTCCCTCCAATGCCCCCTCCCTCCCATAAATCATGTATATTTTCCAGCGGTTTGAAGTCTGCTGCCCGAAATAATGAGCGCCAAGGGCACTATCCCTCGAAAACTCCTAAACTTTGGTTGGCTTCCCTGAGTTAGACTCATTTGTCATGAATCCTGAGACACCCAGAGGATGCTTGATGGATGATCTTAAGGTTCCTTGAGTAGTTAGTGGACGTGTCCTTGGGTATGTAACGTCTGACTAGGTCGGAGGAAGGATCCTGAATCAGTCATCTAGTAGGATTTATTTCATGGTGAAGACCTTTCGTCGTGTTTTGATTTTTCTTAAATTAGGAAAATACAACTAGGGTAATCTAATGCGGTCCCGCTTATTCAGGGCTAAGGTAAAATGGCAGATAAAAACAAAAACAAAAGAAAACACGTGAATAGTGGAAAAGATCAAAGCTTATAAGCTATCTAATCGAAAACGAAATATATCAATCAATAAATATCTAAAGCACCAGGGCCCAATATACTGTGCATGATTCATTTAAATAAAGAATTGGAAACCGATATGAGAAAACCTCTCGTTACTTTTTTAATTGATAAATTAATGAAGGAATAGTTCCAAGGAGATTTAATGAGGCAAATGTGAACCCGATTCTCAAAAAAAGAATTGAAAGTAATCCCGACAATTATCGGCCCATTTCACGAAACTCTTGGGAAATAAACTCATTGAAACTACAGTAAACCCTCGATATAACGAACCTCAATATCACGACTTTTGGATGTAACGAACCAAATTTCCTGGCCGAACTCCATCGAGTTTAACAGGCAAGCGTTACGACCAGCCTGAGTGAGTGTTGGTGTGTCACATGTCTCCAACAATGCAAGGTTCGTATGAATACTATGTTGTGTAGTCCACTTAACTTTATTAGTATTTACATACGTATTACATATCCATAACGAACTTGGTTCGTTATTTCCATTGTTTTTAACGTCCATCGGGTTTAACGAACTTTCGGCTTTAACGAACGACCCCCCGCCCGATATAGTTCGTTATATCGAGGGTTTACTGTATTAGTAAAGACCGAATCGTGCAGCATTTAGAGTTCAAACCCATAAATTATACCCAGCGTTGCTTTAAGTGTCAGTTTTTGACGGCTCGTGTTTGATGTAGTAGTAGTAGTTTTGTCTGCAAGATGCTTGTCTTTACAGTGGAGTAACCAAAGTCAATGGATAGGTACATATTATCGTGTAGAATCGTCTCTCTTCCGCTCCAAGTGTAGCAACTCGATGTGATATCGATTCTAAAAGAGGTTAGCTGTCCACAGTTTCCTGATATTGTGGGTGCTAGATCTTCGTTGCGAATAGAGCTGACCACAACATTCTATAAATGTTCGATGGGGTTCATGTCGAGTAAACGTGGTGGTCGTTACATTCGTCGAAACTCCAGAATCCTCCTCGAACCATTTTTGGCAAACTTGAGCCCGATGACACAGTATTATTCTGCTGGAATATTCCATCCTTGTGGGAAACATGAAGTTCTTGACAGAATGCAAGTGAACACCAATCAGTGCGACCACGTGAATACACCCTACATCAGTATGTAACCCTTGCCAAACTGCACCGTACCTTGCTGACAATCGGGGTCTACGCCACACCCGAAAACTACCATCACTACGAAACAACTAAAGCCGCGATTGATCAAAACACGCCACGTGTTTCCAGTCTTCCAGGCTACAATTAGCGATGTCACGAGTCCAGGTGCGGCACTGTCCGTGGTTGTGATGTTAACAAGGTCATCTGTTAGGCCTTCTACCCCCATATCCCATGTGAGATAAAGGACAATGCATTAGCCTCAGGTACCCCCTGTATTGAATGTAGGTGCGATTTGAGTCATTAAGCACCCGTGGTTGGTCACTGCGCTGTCGACGGGGGGTACTGGGCAATCATATCCACATACCTCTGCCGCGGAACGCCTCCCCCCACCCCCTGAGTTTAAGAAGGATTACGCCATCGCTGGTTGGTATAATAAAACTATTACCAAATAAACCTCTACCCCAACTATGGCCGAACCCTTGTCCCTTTCGGCTCACCCGTGATTGTCATTCTGATCCCTATATGCAGTTCACAATCCGCTCCTGGGGTCTTGTCCATGATACGAGGGAGGAATAGCGCTACCTACGATAAATCAATTAAATAAAATGTTATATTTCTATTTTTCCGCAGGTAAGTTGGACCCTCATCTTCATAAAAAGGACAAAAAATGGTTCTGAAATGACGGGTGGGAGATTGGCTCGTCCATTTCTCAACTTAGCTTTCCTCCTCATTTCAACAACTTTACGTAAGATAGCTCGGTAAGTGTATCTATAAAGTAATTCAAGAATAATCTTATCCCCACTTCGGTTCGAACCCTGGCCTTCTCAAACGAGAAGAACACGAGTTAACCGCTTCTCTTAATAATTTGGGAAAACAGTAGTCACCATCATTTTGTGATGTGTAGCGCCAAGTTTGCTCAGCTCAAAAGTCTTGTATGCGCTTCGTAAAATGTTCTAGGGCTGCAAAATAAAACAGCGGAAAAATTAACCTTCGAAAACTGTTGAAATTTCAGGATAAAAATGTATTTTAATTTGGAGGCCACTGATATGAGTGATTATTTGTTTTTTTTTTGTTTTCCTTTTATAATATGTATAACTACTTCAAACATCTAATCACCGAATTCCGCCATAATCCTTCATTTTGCAATGATTTTAGTGTTTTCAAACATCTAAACACCGAATTCTGCCATAATCCTTCATTTTGCAATGATTTTAGTGTTCTAAGATTTGATGAAAAAGCTTTCTTTGAAAGATTAGCTTATGTTTATTATTGTTTGTAACTGAGGGCAATTATTCAGAAGATTGAATGAAACGCCGTTTCTTCGGAAACTATACTCAAGAGACATTTCTGACATGATATTATTCCAGAACTGCTGATGGAAGCCAGTCATTGTTGAAAATAGTCTCCTGAGTAAATATTTCTGAAGAAATCCTCGTCTCATTCATTCATCAAGAAGTTCGACACTGAGGAAAAAGACCTTATTCCGAAGAGGAACGAGAAAGCTTACGAGACGAGCAATAGTTTTTTTTTCCCTAATGAGCCAAGTTTTGCCGTTTTACGACATTGGGCGCTCCATGCCACTGCAAAAACCTCTAAAAACTAGTGTAAGGGGCATAATAGTATTATCGAGCAACAGGTTATTGAATCTTTTGCCCTAGCATGGTCAGTAGTACCTAAAGTTGCGCCTGAAACAGAATTGCATTTTATGAGGGAATAAATAAAAATGTTAGGAAAGGTGGTTCAATATAATGGTGAGCATTGAATTGTCTGTACGACCAGATTTTAGTTATAAAAGTGAACTGTTTGAGTCGGAAAAAAAGCGTAAAGCACTTTGTAGGGTGTCCATTGTTGGCTTGAGAGCGAAGTGGATTTCTATGGGTTCGGCGGAGAGTGCAGATGGATTTAGAGACATCTGTAACTATATGGATACTTCCTTTGTGGTTCTCCTGGTGAGTACGGAATAGCTGCGTTGTTACAGTTTGAAGGCTGGTTTTGGGAGTTTGTCAAGATTGGGTTTCTGCAGATTCCAAAGGGGTTGGTTTGTGTGAACAATAAATATTAAGGAGAATATTGGGCTGTGCGAGCTGAAGGTGATTTCAGAGGGCGATATTTGTGGTGTAGGGATAGTAGTCTGGTGGGACAGTTGAGATATTAGGCTAGATTTTCGGAGGTGTCCAACAAATATATATTTTAGTAGGAGAAGGGCTGTTTCTGCTCACAGATCGCTTGTAGATGTAGATTTGAAGGCCTAAGTTACGATTCGAATGGTTTGGTAGTGAAGCGTTTCCAATGTACTGGTGTTTGTAGTTTTTGCTGCGTGCGTCAATGAGGTGCTTGTGTAGCCTATATTTGATAGGAGGAGCAGTAGCAAGGACCTTTGGTCTTATCCCCAGTGTTGGTGGGAGTTTCGACAGGACGTTTAATACAGGGGTGGAGTGCCTTCGTAGATATGTGATGCGTGGCCCCCATGTCATTTTGCTGTCAAAAGTCAAGCCTAAGAATCTGACTTGGTTTTTGAATTAGATTTGTTCATGTATTTTGAGTGGGATAGTGAGTGGTGTTCGATTTCTTATGGAGAATGTTATTGCTGTAGTCTTCTCGACTGATATCATAAAGCCAGGGTTAGTAGTATAGGTAGCTATTGCATGGATAGTGATT
Source organism: Ceratothoa steindachneri (assembly GCA_963969495.1). Classification (NCBI taxonomy): domain Eukaryota; kingdom Metazoa; phylum Arthropoda; class Malacostraca; order Isopoda; family Cymothoidae; genus Ceratothoa; species Ceratothoa steindachneri. The sequence goes on from OZ018324.1 coordinate 96,851,193, forward strand.
TGAAGTTGTTCGATGACCTCCGTCGCATTTTTTTCCGGAGAGTCAGATGGCGAAATCGTCCACATACATTGAACATCTGCTGGGTGGTGAAACTTGAAGAGTGAAATCATTCACCGCAATTATCAATAACATTGTTCCCACTACAGATCCTTGCGACCCCTTCATGCTGTACGTATGTTTGTGAGTTGGTTCCGTGGAGGTGTGCATAAAACTTCTTTTTAGATAGAAAGTTGCGAATAAAAATGGGCAGGATCCTCGAATGTCTATTTTATAGAGTTGGTCTAGGATATTTCATTTCTAGACCTTAGGGAGTGGTGTCTCAGAAATTATTACATGTATCACGGCATGTAATTTTAAGGTGCGACGGGTGACTGCGTTCTCTCTTATATTTTAATTAGTCAGTATTGGATCTCTAGGCTCTGAAATGTCAATTGGGTCGATATCACATGATGGTTCCGGCGAACCGGATCTTGCGCGGTATCGTTGTCTAAATATTATTTTTAAAATCTTGAGATGTGTTTGTCTAAAGATGTTCTCTTTTTTGAAGATCGACACAGATTCAATCTGATGGCCATCGTCTTCGAGCACTTTCTTTACTCCTTTACAAATAAAGGCTTCTGTGCTCTTTGGTCCTTACCAAAGAGCTATATTCATTTTTGTTCTTTACCTGTAGGTTGTGATTGTCTAGTTGTGTAATCGAGAGGGTTTTTTTTTTAGATAATCTCTGCTTTTTGCTTTAACGTCGGTTTCGGTTCGGCTGTGGTTTAAGTTTAATTTCATGTTGTGCTTCTCTTATCAAAGACTGCAGGCGCATTATGGGTGGGTTTCATTTGTTTTGAACGTTACGTTTTTCTTTTGTTTTTATTTAATAGTTTTCACGCACAATCCTTATTTAGGCTCAGTGTGGTGAAAGAAAGGAGAAAAGGCTAAGCTGGCGCCGGACGGGGCGCTGAGTGCCGTCAGCACGGCGGCCAGGAAGGCAAATTGCCCTGCCCCTTACGGGGTGAGCGTTACGTACCGCGACCAGTATGCTGGACCGAAGAGATCTCTTACGTTGTTTGTCCATCTTTGCGGCCTTTCAGTTTCTTTTTCTTCGATAGAACCTGCATTTGTAGGATCTTTAAAGAATCCATGACCGAAAAGAAGAATTTGCTGTCCCTGCCTGCGGCCGCCCTACCTAGACTCCAGCAAGGGGTCGGCCTACTGGGGACTCCGTGCTCTGGGTGATACCGTTAGGACGATCAGTATACGCCACCTTTTTTTTTTGTCAGAGGCTGGCTTCCATCTTATTTGACTCTTTGGTGTTGGTCGCACGTTCCCGCGCACAAGAGAGGTGTGCGTTGATGGTATTTGGCGGTATTCAGAAGGTGTATTTACGTCTGGGGCAATATTATTATGCGATTATGAATTATTTATCCAAAAATGTTTCAACATTATTTTGATTTATTCGTTGCTGTTCAATATCCGGCTTTCAAATTAAAGAGAGTTGTATTTCTTCATTACATTTTTTCACCTTTACCTCTGTATGTAGGGGTAGCGCATGTCTTAAAAAGAGACTAAGCCCGGATATGGGAACTCATGCCTTCGGAAGTTTTTATTGCTTCGTAGGTACGCAATGGCGCTAATGGGGAGGGCTGTCGTAGGCCCCATTTAGCCATATCGTATTAATTTAAATCAATGTGAACCCATTGGGTGTGTGGAAATTTAGTGGTATAATATGTAATGAGGTTGTTGTTGTCGTCTGTAGCAGCAGATGGTATCTCTGATTCTTCCGCCCGCTTGGCAGATTAAGGAAGAAAACATTTGAGCATACACACTGTACTGGAGGCCCCATCAACGTGACCAAGTGGGGCCGCGCCTTCTGTGAGACTGCCCTGAGGTAACGGGTTAAAAGGGAGGGAGGCTGTTGCATGCTGTGGGAATTTTATAGCACGTCCTTGTGCTTAGCGGCCCATGCAATAGGTATGAGGTGAGTGTTCTATTGCAACTTAACCTCCACCAGAATTGCATCCAAGTTGATTGGTGCCACCGCATGATTGCATTCAGGTAGTGCCATATCCACTCAGGAATGACTGACCACTCTTCCACTGTTTGTCTCTTTCGCCATCACATAGGAGCGTACTCGCCTCCTATGTGATGGCGAAAAGAGGGAAGATTTAGTGTGTTTGAAAGAGGAAGGTTGCAGATAGGTGCACTGGCAGACAAACAGAAAGGGAAATAAGAGTTTGTGTGGGTGGAATAAGGAGTAAAGCATGGCAGTAGAGATAAAGTGCATGATTCGCTGGTTGGGTATTTGTTAACTCTAGGATTATGTGGGCGATTTTAAGACTTGCAAGGGTGAAGCTGTGCGTGGTTGTATGGACCCTGTAATGATAAAATTGAGGTAGAGAAAGAGAAGTTTGGGAATGAGTATCATTTAATAATTGTACGAGTTATGAAACGGCGAATAAGTGAGGAATTGGATAATTGGAGCTTATGATACCCCTGTAGGTATGTTTTGTGCTGAAAGAAGCATGTGTGGTAGCGAACACGTTTGTCCAGCATAAATACTCGTCGGTTGGGCAAAGAAGAGTGAGAATGTAGATATGAGTAGGAAACATTTGGGCGTAGGTGAATGAAGCTTCGGATAGAAACCGGAACTTGTTCTGTGACAAAACTGAGAAACCAAGAAAAGTATAGTTGTGGAACATACATTGTAAGAATGATTAATCAGGAATTCAAAAGTAGATGGCAAGTGTATTTTGAAGAATTCTATAATGTGGGTATGGAAGATAAACAAATGTGAATGATTGGATGATGGGACGATATTTTAAGTATCGTGAGGTATGATAGTGCTAAAGACGAGGTAGATTGAGAACACCAAAGTTTTCAGTGGTGTATGAAAGCTAGATCTAGCGTGAGAGCAATTCATTTTGGATAATATAATAAGGGTGATTGGTGTACAAAGGGTTGATAGAGTGAAAGAAGCGTATGTAAGAGATATGATGTAAAAAAGGGGTGTAAATGAATGTGTTGTGGTGTCATGGTATGTCAAGGTTTGGGAGACAGCGTAAAATGTAAGTTGATTTTGCAATTATTAATGATAGATGTGCATGAATGAGGTTTACAGCACATAACACACTCCATCATCATGAAGGGCCAATATGGCGTAAAATATTATGTGAGGCTTTGTGCGTGAGAAGAAAAAGAGGAGTGGGAGGGCTGGAGACTTGGTACCATCGATACCGCCCGACCCCACTTTGTGAATGAGCGGTTGATGCTTCTAGCGCGAAGACAAGACTGGGTCTGGTAGGGTAGCCCGATGGATTAGAGAAAAAGCTCTCAACTAACCATAATACGCCTGTGTTACCGCATCTGAGGAAAATATATATATAATTATTGGAAATGAAGCGTGAATGTATTGTTCAAACGAAATAGAAAGGGAAACAGCCAGCGAGAAAAAAAGGCTGAACTGCCGAGAATGCTGTTGTCTGACGGAATCGCTGGCACATGGCCAAAGAAATAGGTTATTGAACGATAACAAACAAACCTTGTAACAAAATGTCAGTCTGAAGTTTGAAGTGCTTATAAAAAAAAGGAGTAATCAGACCAGGGTATCGTTCAATACCCTGGTCTTGGCAACGGGCCATTCCTAGTGGCTTTAACGGTACACACGGAAATATTCAAGGGTTAAACCTATGTGGAAAACACGTGCCCTGTCACCCTTGAAAGATGTGGCATGGACGAATTAAGTGCTTAAAATTAGGTAATTATGGCATTTTTTTTTTAAGTAGGCTTTAGGTGTAAGAACGGAGAGCCCCTTCCATTGTTTGATCACCTGGAACAGAGGGAAAAATCATCTCTGAGGAGAAGGGAAATTCATTAATGACAATCATATGGCGCGTGGGACCTGCGTCTCACCATCCATGATTGTAAAAACTGCGAAAAACACTTTTCTTGGAACTCGGGACGAAAGGCGAATTCCGCGTGGTTGGTCAAGTGTTGTGATACCTTCGCTTCCATATGTGTGTGTGTTGCAAGATGTGTTTATTCGTTTCTTATGGCTCCAAACCTATCTTCAGGTTCATTTCATATAGGCTAGGAATTCGATGATAGTCTCTACTTCTTCGTTGTTTTTAAGTGGCTGAAGTTGTGGATATTATAAGAAGCCACATGACGAGTAGTCTCGGTTTGCAATCTTACCAATGTTATTCTAGTTATCGGAGCTTGCTTCAGGAAAAAGTTTGGCGCAATACTTTCAGTTCCCGGCACAATTTTCGCGGCAAAGATTTCTTTTGGGGGTGGGGGTCAGGGTCAGGCGAGGGAAAATAGGTGGGAATTTTCGTTCGGGAAGAATCGGGAATAATGGAGAGCCCGTAAGGGTCTTAGTTATCACGATTCGACTGTTGAAAGGGAGTCGATAAATTGAATACAAGGGCGGTTCGTGAAATTATTGCCTTCTCCAGAACCCCCTTTCTTCTCCCTGTAAGGAACGGGTGTGATTATAAAGCTGAGGAGAGGGAAACTACACACATACAAGAAACACAGGAAATGGTAATAAATCAATGGCGTAGTGATAGGGGAGGGGGAATTTTTAGTACTAAAAATGAGTTTAATTTGCGCGATTCTTTTTAATTTGCTGATTTAATTAATTCTGCTAAATTTGCGCAATATCATATGACTAGTTTCGATGCTGAGTCACTATTCACAAATTTTCCTGTTGCTGAAACTTTTAATATAATATGCGATTTACTCTTTAACAGTAATCGTTGGCTTGAACAAGGATGACTTTTCAAAGCTCCTTAATTTTGCAGTGGAAAACTCAGTATTTCTTTTCACTAAGAACCCTTACAGACAAAGGGATAAGGTGAAGTTCACCTTTGAGTCCATCGTTTGCAAATGCATTTCTATTGGAACAGGTCGGGATTTCTAAGTGTCCTTCCTCATCAGTATAAACCTAGACTCTTTAAAAGATATTTACAGGTTTGTTTCGTTATATAAAAAATAACAAGAGTCAAGCTTCACTGTTTCAAAATTAGGTATATAAATTCCCAACATCATAACATTAAATTTACACTCGAGCATGAAACACATAACTCCCTTTCACTTCAGTGTCTTGAAAACCTATCTACTCTCTGCTCGGCACTGATTATTTTTCATGTTTACCAAACTGTTTCAAACTACCATCTTAAAATTATGTTATGACTGGATCTGACTGGTTTTTGCCAAAGCTCTGTTGCACTCGGTTTTTCATCTTTCAAGAGGTTTACGTATGTGATAGAAAAGGTTCCGTCAATAAACTACTTTTCGAGCATGTGTCATTACAAGTCACAGGGAATACTAGTACCTCACAGGACCTTGCTGACCATACCGAGGATGTACTATTTTGTGAAAGCCCTAACATGTAGAAAGAGAAAAAGCAATAGCACATTTGAAGGTCCTCTCCTCCCATTTCTCCCAGCCGCTTTTGCGGGTACAGAATGCGGAAAAGATAACTGAATGTGCTGTGTTAAAGGGCACAATCACGAAATTTTAATAGAATATCTGAAACCTATTTAACTTTTATAATCTACTTGCCCCTACGTTCTATGTATAGAACGTAGGGTCAAGTAGATTATAAAAGTTAAATAGGTTTCAGTTATTCTATTAAAATTTCTTGATTGTATCCTTTTTCACATCACAATCAGGTATACATATTCATGGAATGACTCATCCAGTCTA